>OZ008369.1:94245893-94260390 GCA_963931995.1 Phaonia tiefii | reverse complement strand
CCCGTCTTAGGTTCTTGTTTTGTACAGAAGACAGTCACTGCCGTTAATTAGCAACGTACCAAAGGGCTACGTACTTACATACACACATGTATGTGTGTACACACGTATGTACACATGACGGATTTGGCAAACAAACAAAAGGGCAACGAAGGAATAACAAATAAGCAATGATCATAACAAGAGAGTAATGACTACATAAACGAGTTAGAATTTGGAAAATAGTTAAATTGTAACATACAGTACTGTGCAAATAAATAGGTACTGAAATTGAAGCAAAAACAAATTAAATACTTATGTTGATTAAATTAATTGAAATTAAATAGTGTCGGCGGCAACAACTGGCATCATCATCGATAAACCAAAGCGTGAAAAGCCAAAAATAGTGCGTACACCCGAGAATATTGCTGCTGTGGCAGAAAGTGTGCGTGAAGCGCCATCAACATCAATTCACCGTCGTTCTCAACAACTGAACATTTCGGAGACATCATTGAGACGAATTTTGCATAAAGACCTTAGTATGATGCCATACAAAGTCCAATTGGTTCAGGAGTTGAAGCCAACTGACGATCCAATGCGTTTTCGCTTCGCTAAGTGGGCCTGCGATCGACTTACAGAAGATGCCGAGTTTGCCAAAAAAATCATCTTTTCAGATGAAGCTCATTTTGATCTTGGCGGGTATGTAAACAAGCACAATTGTCGCATTTGGAGCACAGAAAACCCGCACGCATGAATTGAAAAGCCGATGCACCCAAAACGAGACACTGTTTGGTGCGGATTTTGGTCCAGAGGCAAAATTGGGCCATTTTTCTTCGAAAATGAGCAAGGAGTTCGCCTTTACAGTCAATGGCGATCGTTATCGGGCCATGTTGAACGAATTTTTGTTCACAAAAATTGAAGAGGAGGATATTGGCAACATTTGGTTTCAACAGGACGGCGCTACGTGCCACACAGCCGAAGCTCGATGTTTTGCGCCCTGTTTTTGAAGATCGCATTATCAGCCGCAGAGCTGATGTCGTTTGGCCACCTCGGGGCTGCGATTTGACACCGTTGGACTATTATTTGTGGGGTGCCCTCAAAGATAAATCTTACGTCGACAAGCCAGAGACAATTGACGCTTTAAAGGACAATATTCGTGAAGCCATTGGTGAAATACAGCTGCACACAATCGATAATGTGCTTAAAAATTGGACCGATCGTGTAGGCTACTACATAGCCAGCCGAGGCAGCCATTTGAATGAAATTATTTTCCATTATTAACCGGAAGGATTGTACATTCAAATAAAAAAAGACTTGACTTGACTTGACTTGACTTGACTTGACTTGACTTGACTTGACTTGACTTGACTTGACTTGACTTGACTTGACTTGACTTGACTTGACTTGACTTGACTTGACTTGACTTGACTTGACTTGACTTGACTTGACTTGACTTGACTTGACTTGACTTGACTTGACTTGACTTGACTTGACTTGACTTGACTTGACTTGACTTGACTTGACTTGACTTGACTTGACTTGACTTGACTTGACTTGACTTGACTTGACTTGACTTGACTTGACTTGACTTGACTTGACTTGACTTGACTTGACTTGACTTGACTTGACTTGACTTGACTTGACTTGACTTGACTTGACTTGACTTGACTTGACTTGACTTGACTTGACTTGACTTGACTTGACTTGACTTGACTTGACTTGACTTGACTTGACTTGACTTGACTTGACTTGACTTGACTTGACTTGACTTGACTTGACTTGACTTGACTTGACTTGACTTGACTTGACTTGACTTGACTTGACTTGACTTGACTTGACTTGACTTGACTTGACTTGACTTGACTTGACTTGACTTGACTTGACTTGACTTGACTTGACTTGACTTGACTTGACTTGACTTGACTTGACTTGACTTGACTTGACTTGACTTGACTTGACTTGACTTGACTTGACTTGACTTGACTTGACTTGACTTGACTTGACTTGACTTGACTTGACTTGACTTGACTTGACTTGACTTGACTTGACTTGACTTGACTTGACTTGACTTGACTTGACTTGACTTGACTTGACTTGACTTGACTTGACTTGACTTGACTTGACTTGACTTGACTTGACTTGACTTGACTTGACTTGACTTGACTTGACTTGACTTGACTTGACTTGACTTGACTTGACTTGACTTGACTTGACTTGACTTGACTTGACTTGACTTGACTTGACTTGACTTGACTTGACTTGACTTGACTTGACTTGACTTGACTTGACTTGACTTGACTTGACTTGACTTGACTTGACTTGACTTGACTTGACTTGACTTGACTTGACTTGACTTGACTTGACTTGACTTGACTTGACTTGACTTGACTTGACTTGACTTGACTTGACTTGACTTGACTTGACTTGACTTGACTTGACTTGACTTGACTTGACTTGACTTGACTTGACTTGACTTGACTTGACTTGACTTGACTTGACTTGACTTGACTTGACTTGACTTGACTTGACTTGACTTGACTTGACTTGACTTGACTTGACTTGACTTGACTTGACTTGACTTGACTTGACTTGACTTGACTTGACTTGACTTGACTTGACTTGACTTGACTTGACTTGACTTGACTTGACTTGACTTGACTTGACTTGACTTGACTTGACTTGACTTGACTTGACTTGACTTGACTTGACTTGACTTGACTTGACTTGACTTGACTTGACTTGACTTGACTTGACTTGACTTGACTTGACTTGACTTGACTTGACTTGACTTGACTTGACTTGACTTGACTTGACTTGACTTGACTTGACTTGACTTGACTTGACTTGACTTGACTTGACTTGACTTGACTTGACTTGACTTGACTTGACTTGACTTGACTTGACTTGACTTGACTTGACTTGACTTGACTTGACTTGACTTGACTTGACTTGACTTGACTTGACTTGACTTGACTTGACTTGACTTGACTTGACTTGACTTGACTTGACTTGACTTGACTTGACTTGACTTGACTTGACTTGACTTGACTTGACTTGACTTGACTTGACTTGACTTGACTTGACTTGACTTGACTTGACTTGACTTGACTTGACTTGACTTGACTTGACTTGACTTGACTTGACTTGACTTGACTTGACTTGACTTGACTTGACTTGACTTGACTTGACTTGACTTGACTTGACTTGACTTGACTTGACTTGACTTGACTTGACTTGACTTGACTTGACTTGACTTGACTTGACTTGACTTGACTTGACTTGACTTGACTTGACTTGACTTGACTTGACTTGACTTGACTTGACTTGACTTGACTTGACTTGACTTGACTTGACTTGACTTGACTTGACTTGACTTGACTTGACTTGACTTGACTTGACTTGACTTGACTTGACTTGACTTGACTTGACTTGACTTGACTTGACTTGACTTGACTTGACTTGACTTGACTTGACTTGACTTGACTTGACTTGACTTGACTTGACTTGACTTGACTTGACTTGACTTGACTTGACTTGACTTGACTTGACTTGACTTGACTTGACTTGACTTGACTTGACTTGACTTGACTTGACTTGACTTGACTTGACTTGACTTGACTTGACTTGACTTGACTTGACTTGACTTGACTTGACTTGACTTGACTTGACTTGACTTGACTTGACTTGACTTGACTTGACTTGACTTGACTTGACTTGACTTGACTTGACTTGACTTGACTTGACTTGACTTGACTTGACTTGACTTGACTTGACTTGACTTGACTTGACTTGACTTGACTTGACTTGACTTGACTTGACTTGACTTGACTTGACTTGACTTGACTTGACTTGACTTGACTTGACTTGACTTGACTTGACTTGACTTGACTTGACTTGACTTGACTTGACTTGACTTGACTTGACTTGACTTGACTTGACTTGACTTGACTTGACTTGACTTGACTTGACTTGACTTGACTTGACTTGACTTGACTTGACTTGACTTGACTTGACTTGACTTGACTTGACTTGACTTGACTTGACTTGACTTGACTTGACTTGACTTGACTTGACTTGACTTGACTTGACTTGACTTGACTTGACTTGACTTGACTTGACTTGACTTGACTTGACTTGACTTGACTTGACTTGACTTGACTTGACTTGACTTGACTTGACTTGACTTGACTTGACTTGACTTGACTTGACTTGACTTGACTTGACTTGACTTGACTTGACTTGACTTGACTTGACTTGACTTGACTTGACTTGACTTGACTTGACTTGACTTGACTTGACTTGACTTGACTTGACTTGACTTGACTTGACTTGACTTGACTTGACTTGACTTGACTTGACTTGACTTGACTTGACTTGACTTGACTTGACTTGACTTGACTTGACTTGACTTGACTTGACTTGACTTGACTTGACTTGACTTGACTTGACTTAAATACTTTTGTTGATTAAATTAATTGAAATTAAATAGTGTCGGCGGCAACAACTGGCATCATCATCGATAAACCAAAGCGTGAAAAGCCAAAAATAGTGCGTACACCCGAGAATATTGCTGCTGTGGCAGAAAGTGTGCGTGAAGCGCCATCAACATCAATTCACCGTCGTTCTCAACAACTGAACATTTCGGAGACATCATTGAGACGAATTTTGCATAAAGACCTTAGTATGATGCCATACAAAGTCCAATTGGTTCAGGAGTTGAAGCCAACTGACGATCCAATGCGTTTTCGCTTCGCTAAGTGGGCCTGCGATCGACTTACAGAAGATGCCGAGTTTGCCAAAAAAATCATCTTTTCAGATGAAGCTCATTTTGATCTTGGCGGGTATGTAAACAAGCACAATTGTCGCATTTGGAGCACAGAAAACCCGCACGCATGAATTGAAAAGCCGATGCACCCAAAACGAGACACTGTTTGGTGCGGATTTTGGTCCAGAGGCAAAATTGGGCCATTTTTCTTCGAAAATGAGCAAGGAGTTCGCCTTTACAGTCAATGGCGATCGTTATCGGGCCATGTTGAACGAATTTTTGTTCACAAAAATTGAAGAGGAGGATATTGGCAACATTTGGTTTCAACAGGACGGCGCTACGTGCCACACAGCCGAAGCTCGATGTTTTGCGCCCTGTTTTTGAAGATCGCATTATCAGCCGCAGAGCTGATGTCGTTTGGCCACCTCGGGGCTGCGATTTGACACCGTTGGACTATTATTTGTGGGGTGCCCTCAAAGATAAATCTTACGTCGACAAGCCAGAGACAATTGACGCTTTAAAGGACAATATTCGTGAAGCCATTGGTGAAATACAGCTGCACACAATCGATAATGTGCTTAAAAATTGGACCGATCGTGTAGGCTACTACATAGCCAGCCGAGGCAGCCATTTGAATGAAATTATTTTCCATTATTAACCGGAAGGATTGTACATTCAAATAAAAAAAGACTTGACTTGACTTGACTTGACTTGACTTGACTTGACTTGACTTGACTTGACTTGACTTGACTTGACTTGACTTGACTTGACTTGACTTGACTTGACTTGACTTGACTTGACTTGACTTGACTTGACTTGACTTGACTTGACTTGACTTGACTTGACTTGACTTGACTTGACTTGACTTGACTTGACTTGACTTGACTTGACTTGACTTGACTTGACTTGACTTGACTTGACTTGACTTGACTTGACTTGACTTGACTTGACTTGACTTGACTTGACTTGACTTGACTTGACTTGACTTGACTTGACTTGACTTGACTTGACTTGACTTGACTTGACTTGACTTGACTTGACTTGACTTGACTTGACTTGACTTGACTTGACTTGACTTGACTTGACTTGACTTGACTTGACTTGACTTGACTTGACTTGACTTGACTTGACTTGACTTGACTTGACTTGACTTGACTTGACTTGACTTGACTTGACTTGACTTGACTTGACTTGACTTGACTTGACTTGACTTGACTTGACTTGACTTGACTTGACTTGACTTGACTTGACTTGACTTGACTTGACTTGACTTGACTTGACTTGACTTGACTTGACTTGACTTGACTTGACTTGACTTGACTTGACTTGACTTGACTTGACTTGACTTGACTTGACTTGACTTGACTTGACTTGACTTGACTTGACTTGACTTGACTTGACTTGACTTGACTTGACTTGACTTGACTTGACTTGACTTGACTTGACTTGACTTGACTTGACTTGACTTGACTTGACTTGACTTGACTTGACTTGACTTGACTTGACTTGACTTGACTTGACTTGACTTGACTTGACTTGACTTGACTTGACTTGACTTGACTTGACTTGACTTGACTTGACTTGACTTGACTTGACTTGACTTGACTTGACTTGACTTGACTTGACTTGACTTGACTTGACTTGACTTGACTTGACTTGACTTGACTTGACTTGACTTGACTTGACTTGACTTGACTTGACTTGACTTGACTTGACTTGACTTGACTTGACTTGACTTGACTTGACTTGACTTGACTTGACTTGACTTGACTTGACTTGACTTGACTTGACTTGACTTGACTTGACTTGACTTGACTTGACTTGACTTGACTTGACTTGACTTGACTTGACTTGACTTGACTTGACTTGACTTGACTTGACTTGACTTGACTTGACTTGACTTGACTTGACTTGACTTGACTTGACTTGACTTGACTTGACTTGACTTGACTTGACTTGACTTGACTTGACTTGACTTGACTTGACTTGACTTGACTTGACTTGACTTGACTTGACTTGACTTGACTTGACTTGACTTGACTTGACTTGACTTGACTTGACTTGACTTGACTTGACTTGACTTGACTTGACTTGACTTGACTTGACTTGACTTGACTTGACTTGACTTGACTTGACTTGACTTGACTTGACTTGACTTGACTTGACTTGACTTGACTTGACTTGACTTGACTTGACTTGACTTGACTTGACTTGACTTGACTTGACTTGACTTGACTTGACTTGACTTGACTTGACTTGACTTGACTTGACTTGACTTGACTTGACTTGACTTGACTTGACTTGACTTGACTTGACTTGACTTGACTTGACTTGACTTGACTTGACTTGACTTGACTTGACTTGACTTGACTTGACTTGACTTGACTTGACTTGACTTGACTTGACTTGACTTGACTTGACTTGACTTGACTTGACTTGACTTGACTTGACTTGACTTGACTTGACTTGACTTGACTTGACTTGACTTGACTTGACTTGACTTGACTTGACTTGACTTGACTTGACTTGACTTGACTTGACTTGACTTGACTTGACTTGACTTGACTTGACTTGACTTGACTTGACTTGACTTGACTTGACTTGACTTGACTTGACTTGACTTGACTTGACTTGACTTGACTTGACTTGACTTGACTTGACTTGACTTGACTTGACTTGACTTGACTTGACTTGACTTGACTTGACTTGACTTGACTTGACTTGACTTGACTTGACTTGACTTGACTTGACTTGACTTGACTTGACTTGACTTGACTTGACTTGACTTGACTTGACTTGACTTGACTTGACTTGACTTGACTTGACTTGACTTGACTTGACTTGACTTGACTTGACTTGACTTGACTTGACTTGACTTGACTTGACTTGACTTGACTTGACTTGACTTGACTTGACTTGACTTGACTTGACTTGACTTGACTTGACTTGACTTGACTTGACTTGACTTGACTTGACTTGACTTGACTTGACTTGACTTGACTTGACTTGACTTGACTTGACTTGACTTGACTTGACTTGACTTGACTTGACTTGACTTGACTTGACTTGACTTGACTTGACTTGACTTGACTTGACTTGACTTGACTTGACTTGACTTGACTTGACTTGACTTGACTTGACTTGACTTGACTTGACTTGACTTGACTTGACTTGACTTGACTTGACTTGACTTGACTTGACTTGACTTGACTTGACTTGACTTGACTTGACTTGACTTGACTTGACTTGACTTGACTTGACTTGACTTGACTTGACTTGACTTGACTTGACTTGACTTGACTTGACTTGACTTGACTTGACTTGACTTGACTTGACTTGACTTGACTTGACTTGACTTGACTTGACTTGACTTGACTTGACTTGACTTGACTTGACTTGACTTGACTTGACTTGACTTGACTTGACTTGACTTGACTTGACTTGACTTGACTTGACTTGACTTGACTTGACTTGACTTGACTTGACTTGACTTGACTTGACTTGACTTGACTTGACTTGACTTGACTTGACTTGACTTGACTTGACTTGACTTGACTTGACTTGACTTGACTTGACTTGACTTGACTTGACTTGACTTGACTTGACTTGACTTGACTTGACTTGACTTGACTTGACTTGACTTGACTTGACTTGACTTGACTTGACTTGACTTGACTTGACTTGACTTGACTTGACTTGACTTGACTTGACTTGACTTGACTTGACTTGACTTGACTTGACTTGACTTGACTTGACTTGACTTGACTTGACTTGACTTGACTTGACTTGACTTGACTTGACTTGACTTGACTTGACTTGACTTGACTTGACTTGACTTGACTTGACTTGACTTGACTTGACTTGACTTGACTTGACTTGACTTGACTTGACTTGACTTGACTTGACTTGACTTGACTTGACTTGACTTGACTTGACTTGACTTGACTTGACTTGACTTGACTTGACTTGACTTGACTTGACTTGACTTGACTTGACTTGACTTGACTTGACTTGACTTGACTTGACTTGACTTGACTTGACTTGACTTGACTTGACTTGACTTGACTTGACTTGACTTGACTTGACTTGACTTGACTTGACTTGACTTGACTTGACTTGACTTGACTTGACTTGACTTGACTTGACTTGACTTGACTTGACTTGACTTGACTTGACTTGACTTGACTTGACTTGACTTGACTTGACTTGACTTGACTTGACTTGACTTGACTTGACTTGACTTGACTTGACTTGACTTGACTTGACTTGACTTGACTTGACTTGACTTGACTTGACTTGACTTGACTTGACTTGACTTGACTTGACTTGACTTGACTTGACTTGACTTGACTTGACTTGACTTGACTTGACTTGACTTGACTTGACTTGACTTGACTTGACTTGACTTGACTTGACTTGACTTGACTTGACTTGACTTGACTTGACTTGACTTGACTTGACTTGACTTGACTTGACTTGACTTGACTTGACTTGACTTGACTTGACTTGACTTGACTTGACTTGACTTGACTTGACTTGACTTGACTTGACTTGACTTGACTTGACTTGACTTGACTTGACTTGACTTGACTTGACTTGACTTGACTTGACTTGACTTGACTTGACTTGACTTGACTTGACTTGACTTGACTTGACTTGACTTGACTTGACTTGACTTGACTTGACTTGACTTGACTTGACTTGACTTGACTTGACTTGACTTGACTTGACTTGACTTGACTTGACTTGACTTGACTTGACTTGACTTGACTTGACTTGACTTGACTTGACTTGACTTGACTTGACTTGACTTGACTTGACTTGACTTGACTTGACTTGACTTGACTTGACTTGACTTGACTTGACTTGACTTGACTTGACTTGACTTGACTTGACTTGACTTGACTTGACTTGACTTGACTTGACTTGACTTGACTTGACTTGACTTGACTTGACTTGACTTGACTTGACTTGACTTGACTTGACTTGACTTGACTTGACTTGACTTGACTTGACTTGACTTGACTTGACTTGACTTGACTTGACTTGACTTGACTTGACTTGACTTGACTTGACTTGACTTGACTTGACTTGACTTGACTTGACTTGACTTGACTTGACTTGACTTGACTTGACTTGACTTGACTTGACTTGACTTGACTTGACTTGACTTGACTTGACTTGACTTGACTTGACTTGACTTGACTTGACTTGACTTGACTTGACTTGACTTGACTTGACTTGACTTGACTTGACTTGACTTGACTTGACTTGACTTGACTTGACTTGACTTGACTTGACTTGACTTGACTTGACTTGACTTGACTTGACTTGACTTGACTTGACTTGACTTGACTTGACTTGACTTGACTTGACTTGACTTGACTTGACTTGACTTGACTTGACTTGACTTGACTTGACTTGACTTGACTTGACTTGACTTGACTTGACTTGACTTGACTTGACTTGACTTGACTTGACTTGACTTGACTTGACTTGACTTGACTTGACTTGACTTGACTTGACTTGACTTGACTTGACTTGACTTGACTTGACTTGACTTGACTTGACTTGACTTGACTTGACTTGACTTGACTTGACTTGACTTGACTTGACTTGACTTGACTTGACTTGACTTGACTTGACTTGACTTGACTTGACTTGACTTGACTTGACTTGACTTGACTTGACTTGACTTGACTTGACTTGACTTGACTTGACTTGACTTGACTTGACTTGACTTGACTTGACTTGACTTGACTTGACTTGACTTGACTTGACTTGACTTGACTTGACTTGACTTGACTTGACTTGACTTGACTTGACTTGACTTGACTTGACTTGACTTGACTTGACTTGACTTGACTTGACTTGACTTGACTTGACTTGACTTGACTTGACTTGACTTGACTTGACTTGACTTGACTTGACTTGACTTGACTTGACTTGACTTGACTTGACTTGACTTGACTTGACTTGACTTGACTTGACTTGACTTGACTTGACTTGACTTGACTTGACTTGACTTGACTTGACTTGACTTGACTTGACTTGACTTGACTTGACTTGACTTGACTTGACTTGACTTGACTTGACTTGACTTGACTTGACTTGACTTGACTTGACTTGACTTGACTTGACTTGACTTGACTTGACTTGACTTGACTTGACTTGACTTGACTTGACTTGACTTGACTTGACTTGACTTGACTTGACTTGACTTGACTTGACTTGACTTGACTTGACTTGACTTGACTTGACTTGACTTGACTTGACTTGACTTGACTTGACTTGACTTGACTTGACTTGACTTGACTTGACTTGACTTGACTTGACTTGACTTGACTTGACTTGACTTGACTTGACTTGACTTGACTTGACTTGACTTGACTTGACTTGACTTGACTTGACTTGACTTGACTTGACTTGACTTGACTTGACTTGACTTGACTTGACTTGACTTGACTTGACTTGACTTGACTTGACTTGACTTGACTTGACTTGACTTGACTTGACTTGACTTGACTTGACTTGACTTGACTTGACTTGACTTGACTTGACTTGACTTGACTTGACTTGACTTGACTTGACTTGACTTGACTTGACTTGACTTGACTTGACTTGACTTGACTTGACTTGACTTGACTTGACTTGACTTGACTTGACTTGACTTGACTTGACTTGACTTGACTTGACTTGACTTGACTTGACTTGACTTGACTTGACTTGACTTGACTTGACTTGACTTGACTTGACTTGACTTGACTTGACTTGACTTGACTTGACTTGACTTGACTTGACTTGACTTGACTTGACTTGACTTGACTTGACTTGACTTGACTTGACTTGACTTGACTTGACTTGACTTGACTTGACTTGACTTGACTTGACTTGACTTGACTTGACTTGACTTGACTTGACTTGACTTGACTTGACTTGACTTGACTTGACTTGACTTGACTTGACTTGACTTGACTTGACTTGACTTGACTTGACTTGACTTGACTTGACTTGACTTGACTTGACTTGACTTGACTTGACTTGACTTGACTTGACTTGACTTGACTTGACTTGACTTGACTTGACTTGACTTGACTTGACTTGACTTGACTTGACTTGACTTGACTTGACTTGACTTGACTTGACTTGACTTGACTTGACTTGACTTGACTTGACTTGACTTGACTTGACTTGACTTGACTTGACTTGACTTGACTTGACTTGACTTGACTTGACTTGACTTGACTTGACTTGACTTGACTTGACTTGACTTGACTTGACTTGACTTGACTTGACTTGACTTGACTTGACTTGACTTGACTTGACTTGACTTGACTTGACTTGACTTGACTTGACTTGACTTGACTTGACTTGACTTGACTTGACTTGACTTGACTTGACTTGACTTGACTTGACTTGACTTGACTTGACTTGACTTGACTTGACTTGACTTGACTTGACTTGACTTGACTTGACTTGACTTGACTTGACTTGACTTGACTTGACTTGACTTGACTTGACTTGACTTGACTTGACTTGACTTGACTTGACTTGACTTGACTTGACTTGACTTGACTTGACTTGACTTGACTTGACTTGACTTGACTTGACTTGACTTGACTTGACTTGACTTGACTTGACTTGACTTGACTTGACTTGACTTGACTTGACTTGACTTGACTTGACTTGACTTGACTTGACTTGACTTGACTTGACTTGACTTGACTTGACTTGACTTGACTTGACTTGACTTGACTTGACTTGACTTGACTTGACTTGACTTGACTTGACTTGACTTGACTTGACTTGACTTGACTTGACTTGACTTGACTTGACTTGACTTGACTTGACTTGACTTGACTTGACTTGACTTGACTTGACTTGACTTGACTTGACTTGACTTGACTTGACTTGACTTGACTTGACTTGACTTGACTTGACTTGACTTGACTTGACTTGACTTGACTTGACTTGACTTGACTTGACTTGACTTGACTTGACTTGACTTGACTTGACTTGACTTGACTTGACTTGACTTGACTTGACTTGACTTGACTTGACTTGACTTGACTTGACTTGACTTGACTTGACTTGACTTGACTTGACTTGACTTGACTTGACTTGACTTGACTTGACTTGACTTGACTTGACTTGACTTGACTTGACTTGACTTGACTTGACTTGACTTGACTTGACTTGACTTGACTTGACTTGACTTGACTTGACTTGACTTGACTTGACTTGACTTGACTTGACTTGACTTGACTTGACTTGACTTGACTTGACTTGACTTGACTTGACTTGACTTGACTTGACTTGACTTGACTTGACTTGACTTGACTTGACTTGACTTGACTTGACTTGACTTGACTTGACTTGACTTGACTTGACTTGACTTGACTTGACTTGACTTGACTTGACTTGACTTGACTTGACTTGACTTGACTTGACTTGACTTGACTTGACTTGACTTGACTTGACTTGACTTGACTTGACTTGACTTGACTTGACTTGACTTGACTTGACTTGACTTGACTTGACTTGACTTGACTTGACTTGACTTGACTTGACTTGACTTGACTTGACTTGACTTGACTTGACTTGACTTGACTTGACTTGACTTGACTTGACTTGACTTGACTTGACTTGACTTGACTTGACTTGACTTGACTTGACTTGACTTGACTTGACTTGACTTGACTTGACTTGACTTGACTTGACTTGACTTGACTTGACTTGACTTGACTTGACTTGACTTGACTTGACTTGACTTGACTTGACTTGACTTGACTTGACTTGACTTGACTTGACTTGACTTGACTTGACTTGACTTGACTTGACTTGACTTGACTTGACTTGACTTGACTTGACTTGACTTGACTTGACTTGACTTGACTTGACTTGACTTGACTTGACTTGACTTGACTTGACTTGACTTGACTTGACTTGACTTGACTTGACTTGACTTGACTTGACTTGACTTGACTTGACTTGACTTGACTTGACTTGACTTGACTTGACTTGACTTGACTTGACTTGACTTGACTTGACTTGACTTGACTTGACTTGACTTGACTTGACTTGACTTGACTTGACTTGACTTGACTTGACTTGACTTGACTTGACTTGACTTGACTTGACTTGACTTGACTTGACTTGACTTGACTTGACTTGACTTGACTTGACTTGACTTGACTTGACTTGACTTGACTTGACTTGACTTGACTTGACTTGACTTGACTTGACTTGACTTGACTTGACTTGACTTGACTTGACTTGACTTGACTTGACTTGACTTGACTTGACTTGACTTGACTTGACTTGACTTGACTTGACTTGACTTGACTTGACTTGACTTGACTTGACTTGACTTGACTTGACTTGACTTGACTTGACTTGACTTGACTTGACTTGACTTGACTTGACTTGACTTGACTTGACTTGACTTGACTTGACTTGACTTGACTTGACTTGACTTGACTTGACTTGACTTGACTTGTCTTGTCTTGTCTTGTCTTGTCTTGTCTTGTCTTGTCTTGTCTTGTCTTGTCTTGTCTTGTCTTGTCTTGTCTTGTCTTGTCTTGTCTTGTCTTGTCTTGTCTTGTCTTGTCTTGTCTTGTCTTGTCCTGTTCTCTTGATTGTCGTGTCGTGTCGTGTCGTGTCGTGTCGTGTCGTGTCGTGTCGTGTCGTGTCGTGTCGTGCCGTGTCGTGTCGTGTCGTGTCTTGTCTTGTCTTGTCTTGTCTTGTCTTGTCTTG